>OY728131.1:239352904-239380404 GCA_963277665.1 Viscum album
AGGGTAAAACGATTGTTGGTGATACATTCAATGGATTATTTAAATGATTAATTTAATTAATTTATTAAATAACCTAATTCTGAATCCATCTAAAAGTAGCATATTATGGAAGATCGCCCAGGTTAACTGCATAACCCTAGGATCTTTGATTGGAGGATCACATATTCCTCTCATTGGTGGATTTTAATTAGACGATAATGAGACTCTAGATCCAGGAGATTTGAGGAGCAATGAATGTAGTGACTTATCTCCTTTTTTGGAAAGTGCGTTCTTCATCGATGAATGATCCAAATTGATTTTGGACTCAACAATTTTTGGATTCTTCCCCTATTGATAAAATAGATTGATCATGATAGAATCTATCTCTTGATCTGCATTAAATCATGACTTTTCATGTACCAATGTATCATTTTTCGATTGATTATTGAATTAATCACTAATATTCCATGTTTCTCACCCAAGGCATCCCAATTTGTATATGTTTACCAAGAAATCTTATATAATGATTATTGCACATTTGTTTTGGTGATTTCCCGCCACCCATTCTTCACATTATTCTCCATTTGGATATAGGTCCATGACTCATATTTTTCAAGCTGTATCGAGCTTGATCAGACCCCCAGATTCGTGGAAGATTCGCATGCGATGAATGGATTGGTTATCAAGGATGGATGAGGGATGATTTTATGGTTGTAGATGATTGATTTGTGGATATGGGATCCAAAGTGGAGAAAAGAGAAGCATGGGAATCATGTGAGGTGTTCAAGGTGAGCAACAAATCCCCACAGATAGAAAAAACCAATTTCTGGCCAACATATGGCTGTTGGTGGTAAATTCAATGCACTAATTAAATGAAAATTTTAATTAATTTATTAAATGAAATAATTATGAATCCCTCTAAAAATATCCTTCTATGGAAGATATCCAGTGTTATTTTCATAACCCTAAGATCATTGAGTGGAGTATTCTGGGTTCCTCTCATTGAAGGATCGAAATCAGACGACAACGTGACTCCAGATCCAAGTGAATTGAGGCACAATGAACAAAAACAACTTTTATCCTTCATTGGAAAGTGTGCTCTTCATTGATGAATGATCTGAATTGAGTTAGGACTCATAAATTTATAGATTATGCACCAATTTATTAAATATAATGAGTATGATCAAATATATCACTACTATAAATTTTGGTTATAGCCACGGTTTGGAACCTTGGCTATAATCCCAAAAACTATTGTTATAGGTTATAGCCACGTTTCATTGAACCGTGGTTATAAGACATTAGCCATGGTTCAAACCTTGGCTATAAAACCTTTATCCATGGTACAAACCATGACTATAGGTCTATAACCACGGTTTGAAACTGTGGCTATAGCCCTTCCCATTTCATAAAAAAACCACCCCTCCCCCCGGACAAACCCCCCCTCTTGGATAGACCCCCCATGCACACCCCCTCCCCCTGCAGACCCCCTTCCCCCGGAAGACCCCCCTTGCACCCCTGGAAAGACCCCCCTTGAACCACCCCTCCCTAGATAGACCCCCCTGCACCCCTGGATAGACCCCCCTTACACCCCTCCCCTCCCTGGACAGACCCCCTCCCCCTGCAGACCCCCCTTCCCCCTAACAGACCCCCCTTGCACCCTTGACAACCCCCCTGCACCCTGGACAGACCCTCCCTGCCCCCCCTGCACACACCCCCCTCCCCCCTACAGACCCCCTTGCACCCTGGACTGACCCACCCATCCCTGGACAGACCCCCCCTGCCCCTCCCCCCTGCAGACCCCCCCCCCCTTTCACACCCCCACTGCAGACCTCCCTTGCACACCCCCCTCCTAGACAGCCCCCCTACCCCTCCCCCCACCCTCCTAGACAGACCCTCCCTGCCCCTCCCCCCTGCAGACCCCCTCCCCCTGTAGACCCCCCCTGCACCCTGGACTGACCCCCCCTCCCTGGACAGACCCCTCTGCCCCTCCCCCTACAGACCTCCCATGCACCCCCCCGGACAACCCCCCTACCCCTCCCCCCTCCTGGACAGACCCTCCCTCCCTCCCCCCTGCAAACCACCTTACACCCCTGGACAGACCCCCCCCCCCCCCCCGAACAGACCCCCTGCCCCTCCCCCCTATAGACCCCCTTGCACACCCCCACTGCAG
Organism: Viscum album; assembly: GCA_963277665.1. Lineage (NCBI taxonomy): Eukaryota > Viridiplantae > Streptophyta > Magnoliopsida > Santalales > Viscaceae > Viscum > Viscum album. The sequence goes on from OY728131.1 coordinate 239,355,057, forward strand.
ACCTCCTTTGCCCCCCTGGACAGCCCCCCACCCCCTACCCCCTCCCCCCTGTAGAACCCCCCTTGAACTCCCCTGCTGCAGACCTCCCTTGCACCCCCTCCTGAAAGACAACCCTATAAAATATAGGGAGACCCCTAAAATACATGTTCCAATGATAAAAAAAAATAATTAGTCAAATTAAATACATCATCGACTGGTTAAACTGAGTACATAATCCAGTTTTCAAAAACATGTATCCAAAGTGATATTCAGTACAAGTAGAAGAAACTAATAACTGAGATAGAATAAAATGATCCACCGCTCCAAAATATTCCACATATTTTGTGTTCCATGATGATGTATTTATCTGAAATCCAGTTATGGAAAACCCTATAACCTAGTATCTAGGATCAAAACCCTGCATTTTATCCAAGTGAAAAACAGCTTACAAGTCAAGAAATTTAATCGAGAGTTTAATGAAAATACATGAATACTCAATACGACATACATTCATAACATATGTTTCAGTGTGAAAATAAAGGTAGTGGATGTGTCAATGTTATTTAATTATTTGAAACTTAAAATTTCCAAACAAATTAGAATATTGTACCGAAGATACACACTGGAGGAAGACATGTCAGAAAGTTCAGCTTGTTGATTGCTAATGATTGAAAATCCAACCTGGCTCATACCTCATTTTCATAGGAAAGACTTTCTTAAAGTTCGATCTCGTTTATGTTGTGTCATAAATATTACCTTGAATTTATTTTTTCATATGGTCAATGTTATTTTCAAACATTGAAATCCAGTTATGGAACACCCCCCCTGCAGACCACCCTTGCACCCCCTACAGACCCCCTTGCACCCCCCTACCCTCCCACCTGGATAGACCCCCACCCCCTCCCTGGACAGACCCCCCCTACCCCACCCCCTCTGTAAACTCCCCCTCTCCCCCACCTTGAACCCCCCCTGGACACCCCCATTGGACCCCCTGGATATCCCCCCCCTCCTGGACACCCCCTTGGACAGCCCCCCCCCCACCTGCAGACCCACCTTGCACCCCCTGGACACCCCCTCCTAGACACCCCCTTGGATATCCTCCCCCCATTCCTAGACAAACCCCCCCTCCTAGACAGCCCCCCCACACACCTTGGACAGACCCCCCTCTTTCCTGGATAGATTTTCAAATTTATAAGGAGGTTTGGATTTAGGGAATGGTCTTTTCAATTGTCAGTTGTATGCTACTATATGGTATTATAATATTTTCATTATAGATAAGGTTGGTGAAGGGATAGGGAGTTGAGACATTCATGTATTAATGATCCAAAATGTCATCCTTTACTAGCACAAAAAGACTTGGTTGATACATCGACAACCTTATAGTACAACAGAAACATAAATATGGAAATAAATTAAAGTTATTTTATAACAAAAGAAATTTGGAACATTGAATGTTGCATGATAATTTAATATGTGACGTGATTTTCTTGATCAATATGCTCTCTTGGAAGTTGTTCCAACATTGAAAACATGACATCATGTTATTTTTAGTAAAATAAGAATCACAAAAGTAGTTTTTATTGTTCAGAGTTTACCTAAAGGTAGAAGAAAGCAATATCTATTTACAGAGTCTTGATGAAATGTGTTGTATTTGGATATATCTAATGTAATTTTAAATATCATATTGAATATAGCTATTTTCAAGTAAATTCATTCAATGTGTTAGTGGAATCAACCCACCAAAAGGAGCACAGATTTCAGGATCCAAATCTATCTTTATAAGCTATAATGAAAAAATTGGACATAAGGGTCTAGATTTTTAAAAGGAAAGGTGTTAAAGCCATACCAATAACAACTAGTGGTATCATAAAAATATGATTTGTTGAAAGTGATATCAAGCCATGATTTAGTGGAAGCAATCTCTTTTAAATAGGAGGGAATATTTGGAGAAACCTAATCATGAAGAAATGGGGGAGTTATAGATGGATTGTAATGGTCATTCAACCTTATCTAATGTTAAAGAAACCTATAGAGATTAACTACACCCCCCCTGCTCCACCCCTCTTGCACCCCCTGCATCACTGCCCCACCCCCCTTGCACCCCCTTCCCCACCCCCTCCCCCTTGCACCGCACCTGCACCCTCCCCAATACCCTGCAGACCCCCACCCCCCTCCTCCCTGACAGTTTTCCCTCCCCCAACTGCCCCCTTGCACCCCCTGCCCCACCCCCTTGCACTGTATGCCCTGCAGACCACCACCCTCCCCCACCCCTATAGACCATGCCCCTGCCCTGCAAACCTCCCCCCTTCCCCCTACCCCCTCCACCCACCCCTATCCCCCCTCCCCCCTGCCCTGCAGACCTCCCCCCTACCCCTTCCCTACAGACCCTCCCCCAGCCCCATACCCCCTCCACCCACCCCCATCCCCCATCCCCCATCCCGTTGAGACCTTTCCCCTCCCCCTACCCCTTCCCCCTACCCTACAGACCTCCCCCCACCCCCTGCCCCCCGCCCCCGCCCCCCGCCCCTACCCCCCTGCACCTTCCCCCTACCCCCTTCCCCCCTCCACCCTCCCCTCCCCCCCTAACCCCTACCCCCTTCCCACATGCTGTATGTTTTCATCTACAGGAAACTTATTCCATGCAAGCCTCCATAGTAGTGTATACCTTGAGGGGAGAAGCCATCTTTTATACATGCCAATCCAGTGGGTGCTTTTTTGAATTAGGTGTTGATCGAAGTTCTTGGAATCAAGTATTCCATTGGGGGTAGGTTCCCAGATGATCATGTCTTCCTGCATTAGAAATTCATAATTAGAGATAATAACTGTAATATCATCAGGGAGAGTTTCCAAGTTTTCCATATGATCCTTGATAGTGATGCCATGTTCTTTGGATTGGACAGTTGATCTAATCTGCTCAACCAATGGGGTGTCCAACCAGTTTTCATACTAGAATTTTAGAGGTTATTTACTGTTGACCAACCAGCATGAAGACCCCATAATCCTTTGTAAGATTTCTCTCAATCTAGGCCATATAGAAGATTACATGTACTTCGAGTTCCCTATGATCATTTTATCAAGAAACCTTGATCTGAGAAACTTTAGAGATTTAGAATGGTTTTTTGATGCATCTCCAAATAAATTTGGAAAGAATAGACTGGTTAAAAAGATGAAGATTTTTAATTCCAAGACCCCCTAATGGGTGAGGCATGCAAAATCTTTTCCAAGGGGTAGTGATGGTATTTCTTTCCAAGATGCTTCCACTCCAAACAAAATTCCTCATCATTGAATTGGGCATTAAAAACCTGGGTGAAGGACCCACCACTAAAGAAGTGCCTAAACATATTGCACATCTCTTTTTGCATGAAATCCTAGTAGAATAGGAAGAAATGATTCGTGAAACCATCTGGTCTATGAGAAATCTCTTTTTTAAGTCCAAAGACTACTTCCTTGATTTATAATTCCAAAGGAGTGGAGAGCAAGAAGGAATTGTCTTCTTTAGTGACCAACATGGGAATGATGCCTTCCGGAATAATTGAGACTTTCATGGGTACATTGAATAGATTCCAATAGTAAGAGACAATGTGTCTAGAGATCTCTTGTTTATCATCAAGAATATGGTCTCCATCTTTAATAAGAGTAAGCGGCCTGTTTTCCCTTCTGACCCATTGAAGAGCATTGAAAAATTTAGTGTTTCTATCACCATCAGTAAGCCAACATATTTTAAAGGTATCCCTTCTTAGATTGTCTTTGAGTATGATGAGATTGTGAAGCTTAGTAGACATCTCATCCTCTTGGAGGATATCACCTGAGAAATCAGTCCTGGTGATTTCCTCCTGAACTTCATGCAAGGAGCATTCAAGAGAATTTATTTCTTCATCCATTAGATTGAATTTCCTTTTTCTCTAGTCCTTCAATCCGATCTTCAGCATTTTGAGTTTCAAGATGCAACTAAGAGGGTTAATATTAGAGTTGTCTATACCCCATGTTTCCTAGATAATCTATGAGCACTCTAACAGAGAAGACCACACATTATTGAACCTTCATTTTTCACCAATTGCTGAACTCTTTTTGACTTTCGTGATGTGTTTGATTCCATAGTCTTGTGGACATATTTAACTGCTTTCTGAATTTTCTCAGGTTTCTTGTGATCCATAGCTAACTCTTCCAGCACCAGATCCCTGACAGGTGTAATACATGCTTTATCATCCATAAGCTTCTCAGGTAGATCACATATATCCAACCCGGTTCTGGTGGTCTGCTTTTGTTTTGTTTCATTCATAACTATGGACATGCCACTGGATATGGAATCATTAAAATCCATTGAAATAATCTCCATCAAGAAGTTCTCAACTTTCATGTCAAGAGCAATGGAAAGGATGTCTGAAGTCACGTACTTGCTACCTTCAAAATCAGGGCAATGTGTTTCTGCTGTATCTGTAACCTGTTCAGTCACCATGTTTCCATTAGGCACCATATTTGTTTCCTCCTGCACAATTATATCATTTCCAGTATAACCATCTTGTATGTGCTCATCCTCCTCCACCAAAGTTTCCCATCATGAACTAGCCCCATCAGTCTTTTCCCATCGCAATCCTTTATTTTCTTCATTTTCATTCTTGAGTCTCTTATTGATAGAATCGACATTTTTACCTCTTGAAACTTCTCTCCAAGCCTTGTTCTTGTTGGAAGGTTGGACCATTTTATGGACAAATCGACACTGCTACAGATTATGTCCTACAATTTTACATTTATTACAAAATCTAGGAAGGTTATCAAATTCAAAGCTTACCTCCATATAGTGATCATTTTCAACTAGGGAAATTCAGTTTGGTGGAGGCACATCCATATTGATCTCCATTAGAACCCTTGAATACAAGCCAAGTTCACCATTTATCGTTCACTAATCAATCTTCATCATCAAGGTGTTATCATGCATGAGTTTTTCTAGTGGATTTATTGAAACTCTTTTTAGGTGATTTAGTTTACCATGGATTTCCATTTATTTCTTTGGGAAGAACTTCATATTCTTCAAATATGTTTGGGGACTCGAGCAAGGAGATACCCTATCCCTAATATTATTCATCCTATCTCAAGATAACCATTATAGAAATATTAATAAGAACATCCATGAAAGAAAATGTAGCTTCATTTCAGTTTTGGAATCTTGTAGTAGGAAAATCTCAACTGATGTTCATGGATGATACCATCATTTTTGTTAGTTAAAGTAAACTCTTAATTCATCGAAAAAACAAGGTCTATAAATAAATTCAAGGGCTATATTCATATTCTTACTTGAAAAAGGTAGTGGTTATTAGAAAACCATTTTCTAAAATAATAAAGCAATTATGGAAACAAGTTTTCAAATCAATCAGAAAATTATAGAATTCAAATCAATGGTTTAGGCAGAGGGAACCTACCTCAACCTCAGGACATGTTTTCTTTTGACGATGACAACTAGAATGTTCCTTTTTTCCACTTGCATGTAAATGAAATTTCACATATATATAAGGACATCTAGCTCCTATGTACATATTTTCATGGCCAAATATGCACAAGGGAGTCCTTAGATGTATGTTTATACTTGCATATACCTCTTTACACTTACACATGTATGCATTTTTCATATCTATATATAAGCACACCTAGCCCCAATATATGTATTCATACTGACATGAGTTAATATATATAACGGGGGAACTTATATATGTATATGTCTGCCTATGCATACACATGCAAGTCTTCATCAACGACGACTCAAATCCACCTCAACGAAATTCCAAACGCACTACAAAATATAAGGAACCCAAAAATTAAAAAATCCCTAATTAAAATTGGGCCAAAGAATAAAAACGGAATAAACCTTACCCAAATCCAATGTTGAACTCACTTTTTTTGATAGTGGTGGGTAGAACTGGCCTCACCATAAGAATCCACCTATAAGAAAATATTTGGAAAAGAAATGAGATATAATGACTTCTTATATATATGTGATCAGTGTGTCAACTATACATGATAAATGATAGATGAATCGATAATAACAATGAAAAAATAATATCCAGATTGATATGTACATCCCAATACTAAATAACATGATCATTAATAAAGCTCTTTATTTTTCAAATATCACTCATTCTGCTCAAATCACAATGATTTAAGCTATGATGAATAACCCAAGCATCGAATCAACTTCATCTATATTATACTTAAAAAATCATAATGTTTAATTATCAAGATGATCTTTCACCCACCCTGACCCTGCACCCCCCCGCCCCACCCCCCTTTCACCCTCACCTTCCCCTAACACACCCCCTCCCCACCTTGCACCCCCCACTACACACCCCCATCAGCCCTTCCCCTGCACACCCCCTCCCTCCTGGACACTCCCCAGACCCCCTCCCTCATTAATAAAGCTCTTTATTTTTCAAACATCACTCATTATTATCAAATCACAATGAATTAAGCTATTATGAATAACCCAAGCATCAGATCAACTTCATCTATATTATTCTTAAAAACTCATGATATTTTTTTTATTTTTTTATCAAGAAGTGCTTTAACCAACCCTGCCTCTGCCCCCCCCCCTTCACCCCCACCTACCCCTAACACACCCCCTCCCCACATTTCACCCCTCCCCCTGCCCCTTTCACCTCCCACTGCACACCCCCTCCCCCTTCACCCTACACACCCCCTCCCTCCTGGACACTCCCCTGGACCCCCTCCCTCTTTCCCCCCCACTCCTGGACACTCCCCTAAACACCCCCCTGGACCCCCCGGACACCCCCAACCCTCCTGGACACCCCCTCCACCCCCTGGACACCCCCCTCCTAGACACCCCTCCCTCTAAAAAGCCCCCCCCCTCCACCCTCCAGGAAAAATTGTTCTTGCAATAAATCGTGAGCTTGAAAATCTTTCAGCAGATACAATCAGAATTAAAAATATGAATATATAGTAATGTTATCAATTAAAAAGTTGAACTTGTACATATAGAAAATCAAAAGTCAAAATTCCCCTTTTGAAGCCAGCAATGAAAACCGTAGACCACAGGCTTCACAACACCCATTTTAAGCTCACTATTTCTGATAGTTAAATATTCGATGCAAAACGAATGAACTAAAACAGTGAAAAAATGAATGAGTTGGTTTTCCAACTCATATCCCGGGAAAAAATTGAAGGTTCAAGATACAGTGAAAACATGAGGTGCAATGACCATGCACCATCAAGTAATTGAAAGTGGATACAAAAATGAATTATAATAAAACTTCATATAATGAGGAAAAGGACTCACCGTATAAGCTAGAAAGCGTAGCAAAAATTTATATAGAAAATATTGTTGCAACATCCACGTTTTCCGCTCTTCCATAATTAGAAGTGTTTCACTTGATTAACAAAAAATTCTTCATATTCCTCTCAGACCAACCTGAAAATCAAGTAAATAAGCATTGTACAACCCTCTGTCCATGTTAATTAAATGCAGATTCAACTGAGCATGATTATATGAAACATAAATTTAAATCATTCTATCAGATAGGTGTTAACAGATAGTCTTCAATAATAATGTCCTTAAACAAAAGCATGATTCCAAAAGGATGATCAAAGTGCAGCATGAAAAACACCAGTGATTTATAATTCAACAGGTAGATCTGATTAAGACATCAAAACATGATTACCACTAATTTGAAACTCCAATCTAGAAATGTAATACAATAGAAAATTAAAAATACTAAATTTTATGGTGAAAATAAAAAAGGGTACCACAAGTAAATGGAAGGATATAATCATTAATTCTCCTCACACCTACACTAATATAACACTATTAATTTTAAAATAATTAAATAATGAAGAAGTAGAACCACAAGTAGATGGAAGAAATAAAATAAAAGTGAAAATGATGAATATAATGAAGGGTTACCTTATATAATTCTCTCATTAATTATATAATAATCTCTTATAAAATAAATTCACCACCCTAAATAATACCCTAGAATGACCCAAGATCTCAATCCATTCACTCTCTCTTTAGTGTGTTAGGTTAGGTAGTGAAAAAATGATTTTTAGTACACTACTTTCACCATCCCATGGTAATTGAGAATGATTTATCACTCCTTTATCACCCCTCACTCCCTTGCATCATATAAGAAATGAATGAAAATTGTGATTTTATTATGTTTAAAGAAAATTAATAGATAAAACTATGATAAAATTTAATGGTGCATGGATAATAACCTGCCACTCATATGGAAACAATCTGATTTCATGAAAATCACACTAGAGAAATGAAAATACAAATTGATTTAAATCCATGGATTTTGATGGGGGAATGTCTCCTCAACCACACCATAGTAGTCTAAACACCATCACGATATAAAAAAATTAACTAATCAAAAACCATTATAATATATTATAATTCGTTTTAGATCAATCTATTTATAAGTGGGAATGAGGTTATTTATCTAATAGCCACATCAAGGCCATCTTCCACCAATTATTTTAGTGTCGATAAGAAAGATCAATCACATTATTCATTAAATGGGTTAGATGTGTCTATCTTTGAGGGTTTTTATGTATTTATCTAAACTCTTGAATCTCATATATTTTCTTGACACTCATAAATAATACAATAATATTTAGGAAAAATTTTCCAAGATGTCAAATTTCTCTTTATTGAATATAGAAAATCACTTTTCTCCATATTTTAACACCCATAAACAATTTCCCCATGTTCCTCTGGTTGAATTTCAACGTTCCCTGAACAATTCACTCATTAACCAGCTCTGATTTTTTAGTTTCTAATGTTGGTTATTCTGTTTTTTCCTATGATATTGAAGACTCTGATGGTTTAGGAATCAATGGTTTAGGTTTTAAAATAGTTTTTACACTATTGGTAATAATCACAACTTTGTGTTATTTATGAGAGGTTTGTGTGTAACAAGATTCTTCTATGATATTGAGGAAGGGTAAACCTGAGTGGGAATGGGTTCCATAACCATTTCAGTGTTTTATATATCTAATCTCAATAATGAAAATTGATAATTTATTTTCAATATTTTTTTAAAAAAATATTCTAATAATTTATATGGAAAATATTGGATTCGATGTTGAGATAGTTGGGATTGAAATTGGTCATGGGTTAGAAAATTTTCCAGATGGTTAGGATTTAGACCATGTAGTTGATTAAGTAATTGATTATCCAACCAATTGAATTTAGTATTTTCATTGTACGTGTGATGAAAATTGTTTTATTCATAAATCTCTTGAGTATTCAGATCATTCTCCTCCATTAATGGTATACCTAGAATAACTTCCTTGATTGATGTAATAGTTGGGAAATTATCGATTAATCAAGAAGAACCTTTTATTGTAAAATCTTGAACTTTGGGAGTCTAAAGTGGTGAATACTGAGGGTTTCACCACTAACAATAATTTCATAGTAATGTGGAAGATCCCCTGTAATATGATAGATAAAAAAATCTCATAAGTTATATCTTTACTAAATAGATTTTATGCAGAAAAGTTCCCCTCCCTCCAAGAATGAATGATATTTGTGCCTTGATGGATGGGGGCCCTACACTTCCTCGTATTATAAACTGAATACCAAGGATCACTTCCATCATTATGTAGGAACCTTAAAATAATCTTGGAGTTCTACTCAACCATACAAATATTGAGGTTATCTATCCTCCAAATTTAAAGGCCACTGAGTAAAGGTCTTTTCTCCACCCAGATAGAATTACCTAAACCATAAAAGGAACTATATTTCATAACCATAGATCCCCTATAATCATGCACAATCCATCCTCATAACTCCCTATTTACAAGACCCATTTACAATATGTTTTAGTCCAATATTGGAGGGTATCCACTTGATTCACCACCCTAGAGGAGATCTATCATTTGTAATCACATCCCTAGGGAGGATCCCCATACTAGTATCCATTCTCTTTTCAATAGGAATAAGGGATCCTAGTTTGTCCATGAGAGAGAGAGCATGTGAACTTGAATGAATAGAGGGAGCTATTATTGCCTTCACAACCCTTGTTCCTTGTCTCCTAAATCACCCAACACACCACTAAAAACACTATTACATGAAGATTAACCATATATAAATGTTTCTCATCACTTTGAAATAATGTAGACAAAAATTCAGAGATGTATCCCCCCTAAAATTGAAATCCCATAAGTTTCCCAACAAGGGCCCAAGCAAAGTGGACCAATTCTAAATCAAAAAATAAGTTCTAAACTAACTCAGATTTTGGCCTCTCATAACACATACATGGTGAGGGTTTCTAAATTAATTTTCTATGGATATTAATTTCAGTTGGTATGCTCTTATTGTAGAACCTCCAAAAATGTTTGTTCAACTTAACTAGTATTTATTTAGAAAAGACTTTCCTCACCCACTCATCATGCTCCTGGTTGGATCTTAATAACAAGTGAAACTTTAAAGCATTAAATTATCCAAATGAAAACTTTGATAATGTCCACATATCCGGTTTATCGAGCATATAAATCCTATCATAAAAAATCTTATGATCCTCATCGAGGGATGTTGATATAAACCCAGTGTTTATTCTCGCATTCCTAAAGTAAATGTGAGGGATTGGGAATCCAGGGATGAAGTGAAAATGAACTAAAAAGTTTTATTTCTTGTAATTGATGTCACGCCACCCACAAACCAACACACCAAGTGTGGGATTCTCTCTGCAATTTCTTTGAATAGCAGTAATGGGAATTTATTTTAGGATGTCTATTTCAATTTTTGGGTATTCTAGATTTTAATCCCCATGGTCAACCGTACCTAGAAACTTTTCTACGTTTGGGATAAAAACTAGATAGGGTACCAATAAAATCAACACTAGATAAATGGACCTTATTCATGGATCCATCACATGTATGATGAGGATCCTAGGAGGTGGGATGGCCGCGTTAAAGGAGTAGAATCCTGGGAGGTGGGGTGGTTGTGTCGGAACCATGCTGGAGCCAGATCTAAACCATGCCGAAGCCACGTAGGAAATGTGTCGGAGCCGCGTCAGAGAAGGAAGGTTGCAGGGAGGTGGGGTGGTCGTGTCCGAGATGTCGGGAGAGGAGGAGAATCATGGGAAGCAGAGGAGGTGGCCGCATCATAACCGTGCCGAAGCTATGTCAGAACCATGTCGGAGCCGCGTCGGAGAAGGAGGGTCATGGGGAGGTGGGGTGGCCGCGTCGGAGACGTCGGTAGAGGAGGAGTGTTGCGGGAGGGAGGAGGGTTGTAGGGATAGTGAGGATTGGAAACTCACTAGGGCAGGGGGAAAATGGTTCACATGGGGGGATAGTGCCACAGACACCAAAATAGGCGTGGGTATAAGTGATCTAAATCCACAATTTTTATTGTCTGTGGCTATAGATCTGTTGCTATAGATCCAAATTATAGTAGTGTATCTCTTGAACTATTTTAAAATTTTCCTTTACATGTGTTTATGTATTGTTTTTTATTGATTATTGAATTAATCCCTAATATGTCATGTTTCTCACCCCAGGAACCCCAATTTTCATTTTATGTCCAATAATTCTTGTCCAAAAATTGTTACACCTTTGTTTGGGTGTTTTCCCCCACCTGTTGTTTTCTATTGGTCTACGAGGCCATGGATCGACATTTCCGAGTGAGATAGAGCTTGGTTGAACCCATCGATTCATGGTGGATTCATGTGTGATGATTGGATCAGTGATCAACGGTGAATTTGGAATAATTTTAGGGTTGTATATGATTTCCACATGGATATGGGATTCGAAGTGGAGAATATGAGACACAATAAGCGTGTGAGGTGTGCGAGGTGAATGGTGAACCGCTAATGATCAACAAAACCAATTTTCGACCACCAGATGGTCAAAAATGATGAATAGAGGGACTTTCCTTTAGTTTTAGTTAGCCTATAGGTGGGATTCATAATGGAGGATATCGATCTATAATTCTAGAAGTACATCTAACTTTCTGTGAAAAACCTGACTACACGACATGTAATTGGATGAACACACGTTGTGTAGTACCACTATGGTTGTGGAACTATGGTTTTGAAAAAATTTAAGGATAAAATGACATGTGCTTGGTTCACATTCAACGTTAACCTCCTTAGGTAGATATTCCATGTGGATGAGCACATAGGAAAAACCCCGTGCGATAGGACGTTCCATGTACTGAAGTACAAAACACATGAAAAGTTACACAGACATGGTTAGGGGCATGGGTAGGACCCAGTGAGTCATTACTAGAATTCTAGATATTTGCGACAGGCTATTTGCGACGGGATACCATCGCAAATAGGTTTTTGCGACGGGGTCCCGTCGCAAATAGCCTGTTGCGGAAAACGGCGTCCCAAAAAATATTATTTGTGACGGGCCCATCGCAAATAATATATTTTGCGATGGGCTACTTCCCCGTCGCAAATAAGTCTCTGATTATATAATTTATATATATAAACTTTTTTGTGACGGGCCCATCACAAAAAGTATTTGTGACGAACCCGTAATCCCGTCGTAAATACTTTTTCAAAAAAAATTATTTAGACTATTTGCGACGGGCCCATTGAAAATAATTTTTGCGACATGTCTCTAATCCCGTCGCAAATAATTTTAAAAAAAAATTATTTAGACTATTTGCGATGGGCCTGTTGCAAATACTTTTTGTGACGGGTCCCTAATCCCATCACAAATACATTTTAAAAAAATTTATTTAGACTATTTGCGACGGGAACTCGTCGCAACAGATCCCATCGCAAATAATAAATAAATTTTTAAAAAATAATTTTAATAAAATTATGATTATTGAAAAATTAATTTTAATATTATTAAAATAATTAAAATAAAAATACATTAAAATTCTCAATATTCACAAAATAATATTAAAAAAATTATAAAATATTATTCTTATTATCATTATTATTAGTAAAATAAACAAATATTAAAAAATATAATACTGAAAAAATGTATTTAATAAAATTATGATTAATGAAACAATAATATTAATATTATTAAAATAAAAAAAAAATAAAAAAATTAAAATTCTCAATATTCACAAAAACAAATCATAAAATATTAAAAATTAAATTATGAAATAATCACACTGATATAAAATACAGAAACTGTAAATAGTTCATATTACCACAAATTTAAATTCAAATGTTTTTGACATAAAAAAATCACTGGGGGGGGGGGTCGTCTTCTGGAGGAGTTGGTGGTGGAAACTGCATCCCTAAACTACAAGTCAGATGGCGCATGTACTCCATCTGCTTGTGATGTTGCTGTTGTCATCGATGCATCTCCTCCTCATGCTGCTGCTACTACTGCTTCCATCGACGCATCTCCTCCTCATGCTACTGTTGTTGCTCTTGGTGGTGACGTATCTCTTCTTTCTGCTTCTGCAAACTCTCTATAAGGTCATTCTGAGCCTGGAACTACTCTTAATACTGTGAGCCAGAAGATGATGCCCCTCCAAGAGCTCCTCTCAAGTTGGACGCCGACATCATAGTAGTACCATAATAAGTACCAGGAGTCACATGAGAGTCGATACCGACTACTCGAACCTTCTCAAAGCCATAATGAGTCGCCTGCATCCATGTAGCCTCATCGAAATGGTGGGCACTGGTCTGATCAGTCGCCCCGTCCTGACCGTCAACCTGTGTCTGAGAAGTCACAGCCTCATATGACTCCTTCAATTCTAATTTGAAATTAAAATTGTGAAAATATTATATGCAGTTAATTGTCAAACTTAAAAAAATAATACTAACCACAATCTGGCACTGGCGATCACCTCTAATCTCTCCGGTGGCTGGATCACTGTACATCCTCCGATAAACATCTTACTCTGTAATATCGGGATGCTCAACTGCCTATATGAATATAAAATAAACTGTTTATATTTGAAGTTATATAAAATATTTAAACAAAATACTTACCAGATGCTCTCTATGTGTACTGAATGTACGACTACCAGCTCGATGCGCCACCTCCTATCTCCCCCAGTTCTACCGACCCAATGAAGACCTCCTCTGAAATCCACCACCCAACCAGTGTGCACATAATCCATCCCAAACCTGAGATGAAATGTACTCTAGTCATTGGGCTCTACACGACTCATCAAATACTATCGCTCCTACTTTCTTAATGGACGTTTTTCTCAAATTGTGCAAAAACTGGCACAAACACTCATGCATAGCCACCTCCCATGCTTCATGGATATTGTCACGCATTCTTTCATCGATGGGATACCATAAACCCTACAAATAATTTATAACATCAAGTTATTAATAAAATAAATTTCAAAATAAATATTATTTATTTATGTACTAGCCAATGATTGTACATGCTGAGCTGCACATCAATGGGAATCTATTCCCATGTGGTCCATGGCTGAGAAAAATAATTGTGCATGATAGTGCTCCCATGTCCAACAGCTATATGCGCAAAACTGTGAAAAAAGAATAAATAATCAAAAAATTAGTATATATATAAATAAATTAATAAAATATAACTAAAATATTAAGGTTACCATACCTCCATGTGCGTGGATCGAAGCCAAGACGTTGACGTCGCTCGGGGATAGGTTTAGAAATCATCAGTCGCGCAAGACCGCGCCCCCTCCGCATACCTCCTGAACCACCAGTAGGTTAAGGGTCAGATGATCCCACATCCCCCTCATCCAAAGGTAGCTCAGCCTCCTCTAACTCACTCAATAGATACGAGTCCATCTGAAACACAAAATTATTGTTGTTAGTAGATAGTTGAAAATAACTATTATATATATATATATTAGTTATGATCATAACCATCATTTAACTATGCCAATGTTCACCTTCATCATCTTCTTTGTATCTAACGATGTCAATGTCTTCATATTCATCCTCAGCATCATCAATATCCATATGAGTTTCACTTTTATCATCCCTTGTCATTTAAATTTCATTTGTAACATCATTAACATCTTCGTCACCATGGACCCTTAATTGTGGGGTGTCCTCATCGATATTCACATTTCTTTGTGAAAAAGATGGATTTTGAGTAGTCTCTTGAAAAATTTCAATTTCTTCCACTTCAGCGAAACCACATTCAGTTGGAGTAAATTGATTTTCCCGAGATTTCATTTTTATTATGCTCTACCAATCACCCAGGTCTCTTGAAGTAGCACAATACTCTGCATAATAAATTTGATGTGCCTATTGAGCCAGTAAAAATGATCCATTTACCGTAAGAAGACTTTTATATTTATTATCGACGATTCCATGAGTCGGATGAACATGCCAGACTCTCTCAGTATCCAACCACTGACATATAAACATCGTTATATAATTTTTTCTAAGATAACATAGCTCAATAATTTCATCCAAAATGTCGTAAAAGTCAACTTCAGTTTCTCTATGATGCGATCCTCTAAAAAAAACTCCACTGTTCATTGTTTTTTTGATTCCCCATTTGCACGTGTATGAAATCAAAAACCATTCACCACATATGCATTATAATATTTAACCATTTTGTATGGCGGGTTACTCAATATACACAATCTCTTATCAATTTTATCAGCATGTTGAGACACCTGGAAATTTATAAAACAATTATCAATATAATAAATAGTAAACTGAATTGATATTAAACCATCAATAATTTATGGTGCCAGCTTTTGAAACCATTGAGAAAAAAAATTATGCGTTCTTTAAGAGCAGTTGATGTAATTTTTGGAACTTGTTTCTTGATATGATTATCATATAACCTAAAAATAAAATAAGTTTACATACTGTAATAGAAATTATAGAATAAGTGATTGAAGCACTCATAATACAAATTTTTTCATTTATTTACAGTTGATCAGAACATATGTATGAGCTCTGTGATGTTCATCGTCTGAAATCCATCATTCTTGAACTCCATCGAAGCCAAGATTTGTCTGATTAAAAACTAATAAATGATTTTCCATTTCATCATTAAAATTTCCCTCATTCTGTACCATGCGGTTTTGTTTTTAGGGATATTAAGATTCAAAATAGTGAGAGCATAAAAAATCAATTTCCTCTTGAAAATAAACTTTAGCAGTTGAGGCTTCAACTAATGCTTTGTTACGCACTTTTTTCTTCAATTTCTGCATGCATCTCTCGAATAGGTACATCCATCAAAACTATAATAGACCTCCACATTTAGCTTCATGTGGAAAATGTAATATCAGATGTTCCATTGAGTCAAAGAAATCATGTGGAAAGATTTTTTCCAGTTTACATATAATTACAATAACATCTTCTTCCAGTTTTCTTAGAGCATCGTAGTCAGTTGTCACTGCACAAATGTCTCGAAAAAAATATGATATGTCTGTTATTGAATCCCAAATCATAGAATTCAACAAACCCTTGAATCGAATCGGCATAAATATTTCCATTATAACATGACAATCATGACCTTTTAATCTAGTAATATGACCATTCTTAACACATCTTCCCAAATTGGAAGCATAGCCATCTGGAAGTCTCAAATATGCAATCCACTGAAAAAATAATAAACGACTCTCTTTGGATAGTGTATAATCTGCTTTTGGCTTCATTAACCTCTATGATCTAATATTTTCAAATAGTTCAAGTTCTGGTCGCCTGCAAATTTGGGCAAGATCTAATCGTGATTTTACAGTATCTTTGGTCTTACCTGGTGTATCCAAAACTGTATGAAATAAATTATCAAAACAGTTCTTCTCAATGTGGAAGACATCCAACATGTGGTGGACCAACAAATCAGACCAATATAGGAGATCCCAAAGAATGCTTCGTTTTATCCAATTATGTTCTTTCCCAAAGCCATGAATTTTCTGTCAGTTTACTGTTGGCCCAAATGTGATGGGAGGTAATGAAAATACAACTGATTTTAACTCTATACCTGAGATCATTTTTAGAGGTCCATCCCTTTCAATTGCACCTTTTCTGAAATGAGATTTGTTCCTTCGAAAAGGATGATCGGTTGGAAGAAATCTATGATGCCATTCAAAATAGAAAGGTTTTCTTCCATTGACGAGCATAAAAGATTTGTTGTCTTTCAAATAGTAAAGAAATGATTTCGAACCATGTGTACTCCAGCCAGATAACATTCCATATGCCGGAAAGTCACTAATCGTCCACATCAATGCATCTTTTAATGTGAAATTTTGTTTCACAACAACATCATATGTACTAACACCATTACTCCAAAATTCATTTAACTCATCAATCAATGGTTTCAAATAAACATCAATATTCTTTTTCGGATGTCCTGGGATTAATAAGGTCAAAAGGATATATGAATCATTCATCAACATTCATGGATGTAGATTGTACGGAGTTATAAAGACATGCCAACATGAATACTGACTACCATAAGAACCAAACATACATAAACCACCAGTAAAAATACCCAATCGCACGTTTTGGGCTTCTAAAGAAAAATACGGATGCAGATGATCAAAATGTTTCCATGAATCACCATCATATGGATGATTCAAGCTTTTACCAGTTGAAATATTAGTTTTGTGCCATGACATCATTGATGTTGTGTTATGAGACATAAATAAACATTGCAGCCTAGGTGTAAGGGGGAAATAACTCAACTGTTTTATAGGAATCGATTCAGACTTCCTTGGTTGAGCTTCTTTATACCTCGATTGTCCACATGTTAGAAAACTATCCAACGACTCATTTTCACCAGAACATAAGATGCAATCATTTTCACATGCATGAATCTTCCAATAACTGAGGCATAGATTACAAACCAACCTCTTTCTCTCATAGTAATTTGCAGGCAGCACATTTCCTTCAGGTAACAGTGTTTTAACCAAAGAAAATATCTGATCAAAATAGTTGTTTGACATTTCATTATCTGATTTATTGGCCATAAATTTTGCAATCACTTCTAATTTTCTTATCTTGAAACCAGGATATAATGGATCCTCATAATAACTCAATAACTCATAAAATTTAGATGGTTCCAACTCAGGAGTTAAATCAATATCATCATGAGTTTCAATTTGTTGAACAGATGGACCTGAAACATCATGTACTAAATTTTGGAACTGTGATGGATTTAGAATCAAGTTATTAGTATCTTCTCTGGAACTGCATTCACCATGTTGATACCAAAAAACATAATCTGGTTGAAAACCAAACCATAAGAGATGTCCCCCAACCTTGTCAAATGTGTCAAACGTTCCCAGAGCACATTTTTTACAAGGACACTTAATTGTGCCTTCTGAAACATATTCTATTTTTGATGATGCAAATGCTAAGAAATATTCAACACCCTCAATATATACAGGATTTAAACCAGAACCATTTGAATTTCTGCGCTGATTTATCCAAGCGCAATCATCTAATAATGACTGATGTCGACTTCTTTGTTCTATATTTTTCTACAAAATATAAAATCATAACTGTTTTTGAATAATTTGAAATTATAAAAATACTATCTGAAAAAATAAGATAAATAATTACTACTAATTCTTAATAATTACCATTAATTAAAGGCAACACAATTTTTAGTGTATTGATGGATACTATTTTATCCGACGGCTCATTTACTTGCCTCTTTCTCACGCTGAAATCACAATGAAGAATCTGGTCAGAGGTATGCATATTCATTCTCGTATGCATGATAATGAATATACGTATCTCTGACCAGATTATTCATTGTGATTTCAGGGTGATAAAGACGCAAGTAAATGAGCCGTCGGACAAAGGAGCCCCCTTTTCGTCGATGAATCATCTTCTTCCAATTGTCACTACTTGAAAAAATTATAAAAATATGATCCTACGAATGCATATCCAATCTCGTGTATACGAGATTGAATATGCCTATGTAGCAGCACATTTTTCATATTTTTTTGAGTCGGTGAGAGTTGAAAGTAGAAAAGTCATCGAGCAAAAGGAGTGTCGTCAATCCACTAGAAATTGTGCCAGGTTCATGGAATTTATTAAAATTTATTAAAATTTCTTTCTAACTGTTCCTAACTAATTATTACGATTTATTACTATTTATTGCTAATTATAAGTAATTTAGCAATACTTAGAAATACTTAGCAAAATGATAACTGCTTGAATAATGAAAGAAAATTTGGTAATCATCATTGTGGAGATGATTACAAATTTTCCCTTCATTATCCAAGCAGTTTTCATTTACTAATTACTAATTATATCTAATTATTACTAATAAAAAAATTATATTATCAATATTTATGAAAAAACAATATTAATATTATTAAAATAATAAAAAAATATATTAAAATTATCAATATTCGCAACATGCTTTGCTCTATTATTAACATGTTGAAATCTCAAAGGGTCGCCAATTGTCAGGTCATGCGCAATAAAATGTTTGTGTCAGCCATGTCCAATGTAAACTCTATAATTTTCCTTGCATGGTTGATCACCTCGCAAATAGTGTTGCAATAGGATGACCAAAGTAATGTTGTTCTCGTCTCTAAGAATCATATCGCTCCCTTTACATAGACCATTCTTCTTTAAAAATTTGAGGGGACATCAGTATCTTTCCCTTAAATTTTTAAGGAAGAATGGTCTATATAAAGGGTCATGTGAGATAATTCTTATAAATGAGAAGGGAATGACTTGGGTTGTCCTATTGCAATGCTACTTGCAATGTGATCAACCAAGCAAGGACAATTATATCTAATTATTACTAATTATGATTAATTATAACTAATTATTACTAATTATTACTAATTATGACTAATTATGACTAATTATGACTAATTATGACTGATTATGACTAATTATGACTAATTATGACTAATTATTACTAATTATTACAATTTATTACTAATTATTTCAATTTATTCCTATTTATTACTAATTATTCCTAATTATTCCTAATTATTGCTAATTATTCCTAATTATTTCTATTTATTTCTAATTATTTCTAATTATTTCTAATTATTCGTAATTATTCCTAATTATTGTTAATTATTACAATTTATTCCTATTTATTGCTAATTATTGCTAATTATTGCTAATTATTGCTAATTATTCCTAATTATTACTAATTATTCCTAATTATTAGTAATTATTAGTAATTATTAGTAATTATTATTAATTATTAGTATTTATTAGTAATTATTACTAATTATAGATAATTATTACTAATTATTGCTAATTATTCCTAATTATTGCTAATTATTCCTAATTATTGCTAATTATTACTAATTATTGCTAAATATTACTAATTATTAGTATTTATTCCTAATTATTCCTAATTATTCATATTTATTACTAATTATTCCAAATTATTACTAATTATTCCTAATTATTTCTCATTATTCCTATTTATTAATATTTATTGCTATTTGTTACTAATTATTGATATTTATTACTAATTATTGTTAATTATTGCTAATTTATTACTAATTATTAGTATTTATTACTAATTATTTCTAATTATTGCTAATTTATTACTAATTATTAGTATTTATTACTAATTATTAGTAGTTATTATTAATTATTAGTATTTATTACTAATTATTACAATTTATTACTAATTCTTACAATTTATTACTAATTATTACAATTTATTACTAATTTTTATAATTTATTACTAATTATTATTAATTATTGCTAATTATTGCTAATTATTGATAATTATTAATAATTATTTTTAATTACTCTTAATTGTTGTTGATTATTCTTAATTATTGCTAATTATTACTAATTATTAGTAAGTATTACTAATTATAAGTATTTATTCCTAATTATTCGTAATTATTCCTAATTATTACAAATTATTCCTAATTATTACTAATTATTCCTATTTATTAATATTTATTTCTATTTATTACTAATTATTTCTATTTATTGCTATTTATTGCTAATTATTTCTATTTATTTCTATTTATTTCTAATTATTTCTAATTATTCCTAATTTTTGCTAATTATTGCTATTTATTTCTATTTATTGTTATTTATTTCTAATTATTTCTAATTATTCCAAATTATTGCTAATTATTAGTATTTATTAGTAATTATTAGTAATTATTAGTATTTATTACTAATTATTAAAATTTATTACTAATTATTACAATTTATTACTAACTATTACAATTTATTACTAATTATTATTAATTATTCCTAATTATTATTAATTATTCCTAATTATTACTAATTATTCCTATTTATTACTAATTATTCCCATTTTTACTATTTATTACTATTTATTACTAATTATTGTTATTTATTGCTAATTATGGCTAATTATTGCTAATTATTCCTAATTATCCCTAATTATTGCTAATTATTCCTAATTATTGCTAATTATTCCTAATTGTTGCTAATTATTGCTAATTATTCCTAATTATTACTAATTATTGCTAATTATTGCTAATTATTTCTAATTATTGCAAATTATTTCTAATTACTGCTAATTATTCCAAATTGTTAGTATTTATTGCTAATTATTATTATTTCTTAGTAATTATTAGTAATTATTAGTATTTATTACTAATTATTGCTAATTATTACTAATTATTGCTAATTATTCCTAATTATTGCTAATTATTACTAATTATTAATATTTATTCCTAATTATTCCTAATTATTCCTAATTATTACTAATTATTCCTAATTATTCCTAATTATTCCTAATTATTACTAATTATTCCTAATTATTCCTAATTATTACTAATTATTCCTATTTATTACTATTTATTGCTATTTATTACCAATTGTTATTAATTACTACAAATTAATTATATACATTACTAATTATCGTTAATAATTAATAATTACTACTAATTATTAAAAATTAATACTAAATTTTTTAATTTATTAGTACAAATAAATACTAATGAAAAAACAATATAAATTTAATTTAATTACAACTAATCAACAATAAAAAAATTCACATAAAAAATGAAATAAATAATAAATTAAAAAAACATAAATACCCTTAAGATTGATTTTCTATTGATGCAGACAGCTTCACAACTTCTTCGTGAACAAAAAGATTAACTTAGAAAAATTCTCTCTCTAAAATCAGAGTTTAGAGAGAAACATGATCTAAAATTTGAGAGGAATGAGAGGGAAAACGAATGGGGGTATATATAGGCTAATTATTTTTTACGGGGGTATTTGCGACGGGTATCCCGTCGCAAATAGTATCTTTTGCGACAGGACCCGTCGCAAATACCTATGCCCGCATTAATTCCTGTCGGTGGTTAAAAAGTTATTTGCGACAGGACCCATCGCAAATAGTCCCTGCCGACACACCTTTTACGACGGGACGACATCCCGTCGCAAAAGGCTATAAACCACCACCGGTTATTTGCGACGGGGCCTGTCGCAAATACTTAACTATTTGCGACGGTGGGATCCCACCGTCGCAAATAACCTTCACGCTGTTTGGCGTGCTATCCGCGCCAAACTATTTGCGACGGGAGACGAAATCCCATCGCAAATAGTTGGTTATTTGCGACGGGTCGTTACCCCCATCGCAATTAACCTCTTAGACAGAACTTTTGCGACGGGATTTATTCCCGTCGCAAAAGACCCGTCGCAAAAAGTTCTTTTTCCCATAGTGAGTAATCGCTAGTGAGTCACTGCCAGTGAGTCGCCACTAGACAAGTCACTGCTAGAGAGTCACGACCAGTGAGCCACCACCAGAGAGTCACCTCTAGTGAGTCGCCAACAATAAGTCACCACCAGCGAGTCACCTCTAGAAGAGTCACCACTAGCGAGTCACCGACAACGAGCTACTGCCAGGATGAGCTACTGCTAGTAATGCCCCACCGTTGGAATGTCTCACCATTGTAATGTATCACCATTGGAATGTCTCATTGTTGGAATGTACCACCATTGGAATGTCTCACTGTTGGAATGTCTCACTGTTGGAAAACTTGAAATTTGGAAAACTCATAAAATGAGTCACCCTTGAAATGAATCATATGTCCCAAAAACACCTAAGACTACCCTCAGACACCTAAAACACTAGTTTTCTCACAATATTATAGACTAGACTGTCTAGACCATTATATTATTTATTCTATAAAAAATTATCCATAGGTTATTTGTGACATATAGAAATAATTCAAATGTAAATCGGACACACATCGTGACCGTTATGACTCAAAGTGCGTGTTTTCAATTTAAAATGAAATTTTAGTAAAAGCCACAAGGGACACACTCAAAACTGAGAAAACTTATTCGGATTGTTTTTATATTTTATAACAATGACCCATAATTCATTTTTAATGTGTAGGAATTATCCTCACCTCAATCTAATGCACAATATGAATGGTATGAATCAAAGTGTTTTTTTAATTTAAAATTAAAATTTTAGTAAAAAAGAGAAGTGACATGCTCAAAACTAAGAAAAATCATTCATGTTGTTTTCATACTTTAGTAAAATGATCCATAAGTAGTTTTTTATGTGTTTGAATAAACGATACCTCAATCCAATACACAGTGTGTCCAGTATGACTCAAAATGTTTGTTATTAGTTTAAAATCAAAATTTTATTTCAAAATCTGTGTCCCTCACTGAAAAATAGGAAAAAAAGCTCATATTGTCATGATAATTTAAGAAAAAGATTCATAATTAATTTTTGATTTACAGAAAAAACTATCACATCAAACTGACAAACAATGTGACTAGTATGACTCAAAGTGTGTGTTTTTAGTTTAAAATAAAATTTTTGTAAAAACAACAAGTGACATACTCAAAACCAAGAAAATGCATTGGGATTGTTTTGATACTTTAGGAAAATGATCCTTATGTCATTTGTGACATGAAAGAATCTGAATCATCTCAATATGACCTGTGTTGTAACCAATAAAGTTCCAAGTGTGTCTTTTTATTTAAAATTGACATTTTAGAAAAAAAAAGACAAGTTACATACAAAAAACTAAGAAAATTCATTTAGATTGTTTTGATAATTTAGCGAAATGGTCCATAATTCATTTTTGATGTGTATGAATCATCCACACCACAATGTGATTCATAGCGTTCTCATTATGAATCAAAGTGTCTTTTGTCAGTTTAAAATTGACATTTTATTTCAAAACGTGCGTCACTTACTAAAAATAGAGAAAACGTGCTCATATTTTATTAATAATTTATGAAAATGAATCCTAAGTCATTTTTGATGTGTAAGAATCTGTCTGATGTCAAACCAACACATGATGTGACTGATATGAATCAAAGTGCGTGTTTTCAGTTTAAAATGTCATTTTTGTAAAAATAGTGACATACTCAAAACTAAGAAAACACATTCAGATTGTCTTGATACTTTAAGAAAATGATCCATAAGTCATTTTTGATGTATAAGAATCATCCACACCTCAATCTAACACATGGTGTCATCAATATTACTAAAATTATGTGGTTTTAGTTTAAAAATGACATTTTATTAATGTATTATTTCATATTTTTGTTTAATTTATTTCTTTATAGTATTATAACATAGTAATTATTTTTTATATATGTGGGTTCTTTTTCTTGAGTTGGGGTGGTATGTTCGGCAACTGGAATCATGATTGGGATTTTTTGATAAGGGGTCACGTGTCAAAGAAAATGAAACCATTGATGTTTATGAATGTTTTTGATAAATTGCACTTGCTAATATAATTGTACAAAACAATGTTTGGAATTTATATAATAGTGTATTTTTCTTTTATTTGAGATATAATTTTTATTTCAATTAAATTATTTATTTTCAATATATTTTATTTTCCAGTATTTGTTGTTGTAGTGTGCCGTGATTTTAAAAGTGCACTACAGTAGTATGAACTTTATCAGTGATACTTTTATCACTGATAAAAGGGGTTCCCTTATAACAATGACACTAGAAGAAAACTGCCGTTTAGCGGCAGTTTTTTCACGGTGGTTTTTAAAACTGCTGCTAAACGCGTTTCGGGCCGCCATTTCGCGGTGGTTTTTAAACCGCCGCGAAATGCAAAAAAAATTATTTTTTTTTATTTTTTTTTAATTTTATTCGAGGATTAGCGGGGGTTTTTTAAAAAACCGCCGCAAAATAGCGGCGGTTTCGGTAAAATCGCCGCGAAATGAAATGAAAAAATAAAAAAAC
The DNA here is from genome assembly GCA_963277665.1 of Viscum album. Classification (NCBI taxonomy): domain Eukaryota; kingdom Viridiplantae; phylum Streptophyta; class Magnoliopsida; order Santalales; family Viscaceae; genus Viscum; species Viscum album. The sequence goes on from OY728131.1 coordinate 239,380,092, forward strand.
ATGAGAAACCTCGAAATCACTAAAATGACCATAACTTTTGATCCAGGCATCCGTTGAAGCGCCATGACTAGTCAAATCGAAGCTCATGAAGAAATATAGAGGCACATATAATCAAAACCGTGAGACGGCCTAAGGTGCAGAATATGTTAGAGTTATAAGAAAGTTGAAAAAAGTTCTCCAACATCAAACGGTCATAACTTTCGCTTCAGGTGTCCGTTTGGGCTCTACCACATATCAAATTGAAGCCATCGAAGAGAGCTACGCACTAATTAAACAAAAGTATACTTATATTTTTTTTTCGACCCCAAAAACC